>BSBK01012833.1:0-39186 GCA_027943335.1 Chamaecyparis obtusa
GTCATTATTGTCGAAAACCATAAGTCTATGGTGTATAGAGGTACTCCTTTTTGGTTACTTTCATTTACCTAAGTGAAAAAATACTTCTTCGTCTAAGGGAGAATCCTCAAGATCGATGAAAATGTCTTTATAAGGATAGAGGACATTCTACTAAAACTCAATGGAAATTTTACATGTGGAGTTATTTTGGAAAAATAAAGACTTAGAAATATACATGATAAGGAGAATAAAGTTTTCATGCTAAATCAATGAAGAGGTGTTCTTGGAATGATTTTTTAGGCTATATTATAAGGACATAAAAGAAAAAGGTAGATATATACACTTATCATGTCTAATATGATTGAGAATAAAAAATTGTATCTAAAGAGGGTACCAAATTTATCATCTAGAGTAACATAATATATTATAACTTGGGCTTCATCCACCCATGGAGCTTTAAGAGAAAATATTTCATACACACCATTTGTTGTTCTCCTAAACTTATCTCTCTCCCTATCTAGAAAGAAAACCTTTAGGGCTTCATTCACACTCCTTTTTTCCTAAATAATTTTGTCCCATCCATCAGAGTATTCAAAAATTTTGTAGAGAAACCTTTTGATATTTCAAGCTCCATTCTTTAAACCTTTAAGACACCCTTATTCCATCCTTCCACAAAATCATCTATCACTTGAGGTTTGAAACCATGTAACTTCTCCATAGATGGAGATAGCCCACCAACTAAAATATCATGTCAAATTATGTAGTTTTCTTTCTATTTATGATAAATATGATAGATCAATTATGTTCCTATCGCTACTCATGTTGCAAATATTACCAAGGAAAGAAACAAGTAGAGAACCCACACATCAACTCAAGATAACCAAGTTCATGAAAATGAGAATAGTTGTATAGACCATAATAAAATACGGTCAAATTAATAATTCATTTTGCATGCTTTAGACCATCATTTCCCAAAGGGTATTCAAATTATTATTCCTTATAATTATTATGGATGAGCATCCTAACATCTTCTAGAATTTAATCATTAATCTCCCAACTTACTGTATTTTGAGAATGGATCTTGCGATTTTATGTAATCTATAAAACATATAGTTCCCCTCATGATAAACATGAGAAAACTTAAATAATCATTAAACTAATTAATAATATTCATACTGTCAAGGATTAAAGTGTTAATGAAAGAACTAGGGGTGTTTTTTCCTTTAAGATTATTAATTATATTAAAAAAATCACTCTCCAACAATTCCTTTGTAAACTCTTTGGAGATGACCATCTTGAGAGAAATTTAGATTGCACAACCCTCAATAGAATAGTTTATATAAGCACCCAAAGGGAGGGACATTGTTGATACAAAAAAACTATTATAATTACAAGACACTCCCCCACAACCAATAGATCTAGGATTCCCTTTTTTCACCCCATTAATATTGATTTTAATCCATCCCAATGGAGGCATCTTCACAACCACACCATCTTTGAGATATTTAAATTTAACAAAGCGAGTAAATAGATGCCATTGAATATTCCATCTCTAGTCAACTATCAAATCATACTAGCAGAAATATAAAGCCAAACTAGTATCCTTCAGATTATTACAAGAAAATAATAAATGCTTGATGAAGGGTGCTCCCCTTACTACCACAAACACTTAACAAAAACAAAGAAAGGACAATAATTTGCAAGAATAGAAAATGGGCTTTTTATTATCTCCACAAATCTGGAATTACAAATTTCAGAATTACAACATGCAAAGCCACATGGGCATTTTCCCTTACAATATATGTAGGACAAAGCCTCAGATCATTACCTTGATCTACTACCCAGAACTACTCTGAACTGCCCTAGACAACACTATGGGCCCTCTTTATATAGGCAATTTCCACGGCCTGAGAAGTTTCCAGAAATTTAGCCCTTAAGGCCGACCAACCTTAGAATTATTTTATTTTTTTTCAATTTATTACATCAAAGTGGGCTCAAAATAGCTTTTGAAACCCAAACAAAAATTTTGAAGGAAATTTATTTTTTTCCATTTCAGGTGGCCCAACTTTCGGAGACCACAAGTCATCACTCGATGATCCAATTGACTATTATGATGCCATTTCAAAAAGGGCGTGAAGTGCTCTACAATGCCTCAAATAAGAAAGCTTCACTCAGCCAAATTTTTGACCTCTTCCAGGGCTTCTAAAGCATTCAAAACTGAGTTCAAAGTCTTTTTACCCTATTGCCAATACTAAAATTTTTCAATATCTTCAAAAATTGACTTGATCTATTAATGAAACTTTACTGGTAAGATGATACGACCAAAACAAACCTCCACCTATGAAATCAGAATATTCCAAGATCAAATGGAAAACTTACTAAAAATAGTAAATTTAAAAAAATAGCAGCTCTGTAGAAGATAGCCCTTATTGAAAAGAAACCAGAAATATTTTTTGGTAATGCAAGATTGCTCTTACACCTAGGATGATCCTGCATCAATGCTTCTTGATATCCAATTGGATATTCAAAGCCACCACCATTAATGATAAACTCAAATAATTATAGATGTAATTATGCTTAAAATACCTAAAATAAATTAAAGTCAATGACCAAAAAATTGCAAAAGTATATGAATATCAATATATAAATTGCTACATATGAATTCCATTAATTTGTTCGTATAAATATAGATTTCCATGTTAAAATGATTCTTTGTATTTTTATTTATTTTTAGCTAATAAGAAATTTCCAATGAATTGCGTTGTTAACTTGCCAAAATATATAGTAGAGATACTCCTAATGAATTAGGACTTCTATATTAAGAATTCATTAACATGAGGGAACTCTCACTTCTTTGTCAGACTATTAAAGTCGATATTCTTATTATAGTGAAGGCTTCCACTAGATTCTTCTAACTTTATGATGGTTTTCTTGTGTGGAAAAAGGGTGTCGGGAAGGAGAGATTGGATGATATGGATTGGGGCCAACTTTAATGCACTATTTTGTAGTCGAGTGTCATTGTTTCCATCAAATATATAGAAAACAAAATGTGTATCAATGACACTAGTTTTAGAGGGTCATTTAGTCCATTAAATTCGTGGGCCAACAAAAAAAAATTGATGGCTACAATGGGGTTGAAAGTTATTAAAATGGCATCATTGATCATGGCATGCCATATACAGTAAATGAAACAATTATTTTTGGGAGTCTCTAAACAAATCAAGAATTAATTGAATTTAGCTCATTCATGTGGTACCTAGTTCCCCATAATTAGCAAGGGCAATTGGTATCAACCAAAGCTAAAGGTTAACATAGAAAAGGAATCCCCTTCAAAATAAGGAATAAGTCAGCATAAGCTAATCAGTTCAGTGGTGGTATGTTTTCATATGTTGTAAGAGAATCTATGGCATGTATAAAATTTTGGGATTTTATTGAACTATAGTGTTATTTCTTTTTCATTTTATTTTCATTTTTTAGGTTATGAAAGTGATGCAGGAGCATCCTGGGTGTAAGAGCAATCTTGCATCACCCAAAAATATTTCTGTTTTATATTCAATAAGGGCTATTTTAGTGCAGAGCTGCTATTTATGGAAAGTTACTATTTTTGGTAATTTTTGCATGTGCTCAGAATGATCTGATTTCTTTCTTGGAGGTTCATTTTGGTCATGTAAGTCTACCAGTAAAGTTTCAATGCCAGATCAAGTGTATATTGGAAGATATTGAAGATTTTCGGTATTGGCAGCAGGGTACAGAAACTTTGAACTCAGTTTTGAAGGCTTTAGAGGCCCCAGATGAGGTCAAAAATTTGGGTGACAGGTGCTTGCATGGGTCAAGCCTGTAGAGCGCTTCGTGGCGTTTCCGAAATAGGGTTATAATAGCCGATCGGGTCAACTGGTGATGACTTATGGTCTTCGGAAGTTGGGCCACCTGAAATGGCGAAAAATAATTTTCTTCAAAATTTCTGTTCGGGTTTCAAAGGTTATCTTGAGCCGAATATGATATAATAAAATGTAAAATAAAATTATTCTAAGTTTGGTCGGCCTTATTGGCTAAAATTCTGGAACCTTCCCAGGCGGTGGATAATTGCCTATGTAAGGAAGGTTGTATTATTGTCTTAGGCAGTTCAGAATAGTTCTGGGTAATAGTTCGAGGCTTTGTCCTACAGAATATTGTAAGAGAATGCCCATGTGGCTTTGCATATTGTAATTCTGAAAGTTTGTAATTCCACATTTGTGGAGATAATAAGAAGCCAATTTTTCTGTTCTTGCATATTATTGTTGTTGTTTCTCTTTTTCTGTTATGTGTTTGTGGTATTAAGGGGAGCACCCTTCATCAGAAAGTGCAATATGGAATCCACATGACAAGGAGGATATGTCCCATGGAGAGGCATCTCAACAGGTACTAACTGCAGAAATATAATTGATTTTAAGGGGACTAAAATTTTGCATCTCAATTATTTTTCTCTAGTTAAATTTATGCTTAGATGGGTGGGTGTTTTTACTATGATTGTTTAGTGTTATGTATCAAAGTTATTTGATGTGATAAGAGTAATAAATGGTGAGTTCCTTATGGGTAAGTTAGGTTCCCAAAGAAGTGCTCTCTAGAATGTAAGTTCGTAATTCATCATGTAAAACTAAAAATTTTGCTTAAAATGTCCAATGCCATAGCAAGTGTATGTTAGCTCGAGATGATAATCTACAAGTCCACTTGGGATTTTGATTGAGATATCCCAAATGTGTATACAAAATTGAAAATTCAATTTGTTGTTGATGTAAAAATTAGTAGAAAAAAGTAGAGGAGAGCCAGTGAGAGAATACTAATTCTAATTATCTATGGTGTCCAGCACAACACTTGAGAATATTTCAAGAGTAAGGACTAGAGAGTTGGAAAGGTATTTTGCCTCTCATATTTTGTGGCCACATAGGAATGAGAAGAATCAAAGTAAATCAAACATTGAACAGCTAGAATATAGAAGCCAAACCTCTTATTATACATAACTTATGATAATATCAAAAGTGGTAATCACTCATATGTCAATTCCATGTTGGAAAATGTTGAATATAAGTGACAATAATATATAGGCAAAGAAATATCAAATCTACATGTACTACTCATACCTCAATTGTCACCTCATGATTCAATACATCTGCTAGCTTAACCACCTGTACTAGTCATACCTCAATTGTCACCTCATGATCCAATACTTCTTCTAGCTCAGCCACCTGTACTAGTCATATCTAAATTGTCATGTCATGATCCAATACTTCTTCTAGCTTGGCCACCTTTTCCATTCACTGGTCTTTTCAAGATAGAATAAGGGACTTGTCCCAGCTTAGAAAATATTAGTCACCATCTAAATCACTTCCAGTATAGTCAGTTGAATGGAGCCTGCATATTCGGAAAGATAATAGCGTAAACATTTGAAAAATTCTATCATCTAAGAAATGCTCTGATGTAGACAAATGAACCACATAAAGAATAATGGAAATACTATTATAGAACAAATAGTATAGAAGATTTTAGATATTTAATCTCTTCCTTCTATTCATTTGGGTGAAATAATCAATGCAACAAACAACTTCATGTCGTGAAATCCATAGTATGTACTACAGAGATTAAATTTCATGGTCTAAAATTTTCATGTTGCGCTTGTAGAAAATTATATTCCACTTGACTATTTAGGAATCCATAATTTCGAGGTGTAGATAAATAAAATTTTAAGAGGATTTGTATTTTATGAATTGACAGTGTCCAAGAGGCCATCCAAAAATCAACTCTCAGATAATGTTTTTGGAAAACCCTAGCATAAATTTCCACATAATGAAACAAAATGTATGTTTAATGGTATTATGTATCCCCACTTATTCTGAAATGAAAACATCCTAGCTTGGTAGCTAAGTAAATGGTGCTTTGCACAGTCTAGGGTTTGAAGCCAAAACCAAAATATTGCAAAGAAGAACCCATAATATTCATTTTAGGTGCAAACAAGTGTGAAAGATCCTAAATTATAAACACTCATCACATTATAGGATTCAATTCTAGAAAGGAAAAAAACAAACAAAAAAATGGAAAACTAATATTTTCAACAACAGAGAGGAAAATAATATTTCATGTTTACAAGAAAATAATTCATAGCCCTAAGAAACGGGATCTTATGTCAGTTGTGTCAAAATCAACATAAAAAAAATTAATGAGTTTCATGGATCTGATCATGTGCCTGAAAAAAGTTATAAATGCAGAGAAGAAAAAAATCAAATAAGACAGTTTCAGAACATAGTCGTAAGTGGAAAATAGCGTTATCTACTATAGAGAACATTTAGAAGTTACCATGAATATTTATGAAAATCTTTGCACACAAAAATAAATCTCCCAAGATATCACATCGCTATTGAATATATTCTAGTTAGAATTAAGATAACCTAAAAGAAAATCATAAATGGTCATGTGCTAATGAATGAATTTTTTCCTCCTATCGCTTGAGTTGGATGAACTTGAAGATGAAATTATTTCTCTATTGATCAGATTTTAGTCCATGTACCATTTATATTGGTATTGGTATACAAAGATATTATTCTCGAAACCTATGAATCTAAAATTATATGGCCCCATGCAGTTTATTGTCACAACAGTGGGTAGGACCAGCTGGCATGCACAAGGGAAAATCTGTGAAAAGAAAGCACACATTCTCACAATGATAGTTGTTCTGAAGGAGAGTCAAATGGAGTTCCTCTTGAAATGCTAGCTAGAACTATGCTTCTAATAGTATCTAGTCACCAAATCTAGGCCCAATCATGAACATAGTAGAATGAAGAAAGAACAACCTACATCTGACATGTAAGGTGTTCTGACGATCTGTAATGAACATAACTATAGTAAACCATGTGTTCTCTTATCTTGGAAATTGCAATCATTGTATTTTGAAAATTGTATCTTGGAAATTGCAATAATTGTAATTTGCAAATTTTTGTTCTATTAATGTTCGAGCATGTTTGAATAGTCCTCCTTTAAAATGAAAATATGTAAGAGCAAATGATAACTGTTGATTGGTGGAAGATAATTGTTTTAATCTTTAATTAAGTAAAAGTCCTTTGCAATAGTTCTCTGTCATGGCAGGTACTAATAGCAAATCTTTTTGTACCTAGGTACATAATTTGGCAAGAAAATTAGAAGCTATCCATGATAATCAATTTTACTTTGTGCCTTTTTTAGGCAGCATCAAATGTTCAATTCTAATTGATAATGATTTCTTTTAGTTTATTTCTCCGACCGACCATCGAAAAGTCTGCCACAAAAAGGTTTTACATCCCACTACTTTAGTGCTTAGTTATTTTGTATCAGATGATATAGGAAGAATTTACTCGAGTCTCATATTTCCTATGTAACATATCATTTGTAGAAAAAATGTAATGATTATATGTGTCTATATATATTGTTAAATGACCTTTCCTCCACTAATAAAGTATTAAACACCAATTCTCCATAAATTGATAGTTCAATGACAATTCCTACAAAATAAATTGACTATGTTCAATATCACAAAAAATTAGTATTCAATATCAAATTTAAAAAATATTACAATTTTTTACTATTTTTCTGGAGGACAAATAGCCATAGTTGGACATGCTATCTTTTTAGAAATCCAAAAAAAAGTTGGTCATTTAGTATATATTTTTTTAAAGATGGTATTTAGAATATTTTAACATTTTCATTCAAATGTATTTTAAGCATATTATTGGTACCATATAAAGTAATTTTGTAAAATGAACTATATTTGTCTAGATCTCTAGGTAGCATTGTTGCCACGATAGGGTAAACATGGTTGAATTTTGGAAAAATAAATGAATAACTAATTCTATTTTAGGGTTAATGTGGTTAATTTATGATAAACTACATCTAATTAAAAATTATTCGGACTATCCAACTAGTGCATTCACCCCTACAAATTTTTTATGTTCTCTATCTGTTAAGACCCTATTATGTCGATTCCTATGTTTTCTAATCAACATCTCTTCTAGTTACTAATTCATTTTGTTTTAAGTCTTATATAATTAAAAGGATTATTATTCATTTAGATTGGCCCACAAGTATAAGGTTGAAGGCCAATGGACACTTTGCTTTTCCTTCCAAGTGTTGGTTGTTGGGAATCTTTTCCTTATTCAATCTATTTATGCTAGTGTTGTAGCATTGCAATGTAATTTAAGTTTCTAAACTTCTAATAAAATCCTCTTCTTAGTGTGGCTATAGGGGATTATGGTTGAACCACGATAAATTTTGTGTTCTTTGTCTTATGCTTGTGTTATGTTCTTTAATTTCTAGTTTTACTCTTTTTCTTCCCACTCAACAATTGGTATACAAGGTGGTCGACAACTGATTGGGAATTTGGTGTACAATTCACAAAGTCATAGAAGATTTGAGGGTTTAGAAATTCTCAGTGAACAATTTTGGTATATGGAAGATACATATGAAATCACTACTAATTAAGAAAAGTCTCTCCCTTGTGCTTTAGGGGAAGATAAAGAATCCCAACACAATGAGTGATGTGTTAACACTGGTAAAATTTTTCATGGCTTCATCTTTTTTCCCCTAGTCCCTGCAATTGTTTTTGGTCTCTAGCATAAACCCTTGTTTCAAATTTTTGAAAAATTAGCCATTAATGCAAAATACCTTTTGTCTTACCTTGGCCTTGTTCTATTTCAAAATTACTTTTTGACTCACTTAAAGTCTTCAATACCCACGTGCTAAAATTAAGTGACCGCTTCGCATGATTAAATGGTTAGTCACATGATCGCATAGACCATTTTTGGTCTATTCGACCATGCGACTAATATTTTATTTCGAGTCCCTTTTATTTTCTTCCTAAGTCCTAAGTTTTCCGAGCCCCAGTCTTTCCTAAGGTCTCAAGCACTATTTTATAGTTGTCACATAATCACATGTCAGATTTTTTTGACATGCGACCATGAGACCTGTTTCCACCTATCCTAGTGGGTCTCAGACACCATCTAAATCCAATGGTTGTCATTAAAGTGCATGAAGTGTGTCAGAGGCTTGCGAAGTTGCGCCAGCCATCCAATCTTCCAGGTGGTACAAGGCTTGCTCAGTGGGACCATGATGCCAGGTGTTGCTGAAATGTTTTATTTTGATTGGTCCACAAGTTAATGATGTGGTAGTTTGTCAGTGGGGCCGGATCCTTCAAGTGGAAAAGTAAAGATAGAATCAACGGTTGGCATGTAATCGCATGGAATATTCCAACCCCATGCGACCTTGCACCAGCTGTTCGATTAGATTCTGAAGGTTTGTGGGCCCTGTTAGTCATGACTGGGTGGTTGCAATGAATGGTGGTGTAACATGTGACACAGTGCGGGCCCACTGGTGGGTTTGAGAAGTTTGGCGGTCCAGATATCTTTGTTTGGTGGTCCCAATAAATATCAAAGTGGTTTTTCTGTATCGCATGGAATTTGTTAGTGTTCTAAAAGGTATGCGATCTTGGGGAAAGGTGCTTCACATGGTCGCTAAATTAACTGGGGGCATTTTAGTTAAAAGGTAAAACATAAAGCCCATGAAAGTGAAGGATCTAATAGTGGTGTTTTAAAGTTGACTTAGATTTAAATGAGGACCACCGATTTCATGCAGGCACCTTTAAAGTGACCGTTGCATTTCAAATTTGAATTTCTGAGAGGGTTTTGAGTGACGAAAGGACTGAGACTTAATGTTTTACAGTCGGGTTGGATTTGTTTGGTGATGCTGATGGTTGCAGTGTGGTCTAGGTTGCCATGAGTAATTGCAGAGGAATGTTGTGCCATAGGAAAATGAATGAATGTGCTCAAGGTATGATTGCAGGGGTCTAATCAGTGTGATTTTGTAGGGAATTTTGTGATCTGCAATACACTTCCAGAGAGCTATCGTGTGTGAGAAATGAATTCTAGATCCGTTGGCTTAGGGTTGCTAGGTTTTCCCTCTAAATGTATTAATTTATGATCAGTTTGAAATGTTTTGGTGGGTGGAAACCCTAGCCCTAACCCTGGTTACCCATAGCTTGTTGCATCCTAACCTGTTTGGGATTCGAAGGTAACCCGTGGTATATAGTTTTGAAATTTTGATTTTGTAGGGGTTCTAGTTTCAAAGTTCAGAGAGAGTCCCTAGTTCTGGTCCTAGGGTTTCATAATATTTTGATTCAGTGTGTGTTAATGAAAGAAGAAAGTTGAAGGTCTAAGCTGTAGTTTGCAAGCAAATTGCTTGGTGATTCATTTGTGTACACAAAAGAGGTTCATCATACTTAATACAAATATCTGGTTCTTTATCTCTCCTGTGTGTCAAGTTTAGGAAGCTTTGAGTTTTCTAGCTCATTACATATTATTATATGTATGTATTGTCCTTCTTGAGTTCTGATCTAGGATTGGATTAAATTATGCTTTAGGTGAGATATGAGTTTTCCCTTGTCTATGTAAGGATGTTATATAAGCAGTAAAGATTAGGATAATTGTGTTTATGGCTATGAATCCTCAAGTATCCAAATCTTTGTGTATCTTTGTTTCCAAGGAGTCTTTCCCAATGGATGAGGCACTGGCCTAAATGATTATTTCTCTTGTTATCATACACTGATTGAAATTGTTGCATTCCAAACTATAAATTAAGATCCATCCCTAAGTTGTAAGCATTTGGTTGTAATGTTCTACCCTATAGTAATGGAGAGTCAATGAATGTGAGGTTAGCATTTAGTACTTTCTTACTATCTATCTATTATTCAAACCCAGTCCTTGGTTTGTGAAGTGTAGTTTTCACTAGGTTAGGTGCACCCACCCTTGTTTTGCAGAGCCAGAAGTGAAGAGGGCAGTCTTGTCCCTATAGTTAGTCCAGTTATCCTAAGATCCTTTCACATTTTGGAGCTAACCATTCCTAAAATCTATCTGAGGATATATTGGTAGCCTATGAGCATAAGCGTCATTTTGAACACCAACAAGATGGTGACTCTGCTGGGGAAATGTTACACAAGTCTATTGTAACTAGTAGGTCATCATTGAAAAATAGGGTTATTCTTTGCCCCTTTGTCTTGTCAACTCATTGAGGAACTTGTTGGTGAGTAGATTAGTGTTTTAAATTCCCAATATACTTTGGTGGTGACTCAGATATCTGTGCAGCAGTGTTGGTTAGTTGATTTCACAAAAGAATGAGTTATAGAGTTACTAGGTCTCAGAGAAAGAAGCATCCTGAAGACATAATGGAAGAAGGTATTCCAAGCACTTCCAGGCCTAGTCAGACAAGGGGAGGAAAGAAGAAAAGAAATGTCTCTCATACTTGGAAGACTAAGAAAGATACAAGACAAGAGACTCAAACCAGGCCTAGTCAAGAGGAAAATAATTCAGAATATGAAGAGGCTATTGATTTGGGACTGAACCAGTATGAGGATGAAGTACAAGTAGAAGATGATGAATCTGAGACCACTCTCCCAGAATCAAAAGAGATCTTTGAGGAGGTCTATGAATTAGAAAGAATATTCTAAGAACAAATTGCTATCAGGCAACAAAGAGATAAGGATAAGGAAGATAGACTAAAACAAGCCATGATAAGGGCTGAGTAGCTAAAGAGGCAGCTGTTAGATTTGGAGACAATTAATTTTGTCCCTGAGCCTAAAAGAACAGAGGAACAACCTATTGTGTATAAAACACATGAGATAACTATGCCAAGAGATAAGGGAAAAAAAAAAGTTGTTGGAGTTCAAATCAATGAACAAGTCCATGAGAAAAACCCATTGGATCAAGGGTTGAGACTAGATGCAGACCTTGAGTTGGCTAGAAGGAAAAAGGAAATATTATATAAAGAACTTGAGAAAGTAGATTTGGAGGCTTCTACTGCAGAAATCAGAAAAAAGATTGATTTTGTCAAGCATACTTCATGACCTTCAAACGCCTGCTTCCTTTTTGGAACAAGGTGGAAATCATGGTAACACTGCAACTCAAGCAAATGGTGTACTGGGTGCTGCTAAGATTCTTGATGGCTCTAACACAAGGACATCTACATCTCAAGGCATGCATCCACCACATGGAGTTCCTGTTCATGAAAGGTACAAACAACTTATCTTCTTTGGTATTCTTCATTATTCTAATGCAATTCCTGATGAAATTAGAAAAAAGTTCCCTAAATTTGCTAAAAATAATGTCATCACATGTGAAGAGCATCTAAAGAATTTTATAGATGTTATAGATGATTATAATATTGAGCTTGATGATGTTATAATGAAGTTATTTGTACAATCTCTGACCGAAGATGCTAGGGATTGGTTTAGAGGATTGCCCCATGCTAGTATAGGATCTCGGAATGAATTCAAGAATTGTTTCAAGGAGCATTATGGAGATAAAACAAATGATGGTTTTATATTTAATGAATTCAATAATATAAAGAAAAATAAGAATGAGGAGGTCATTGAATTTAACATTAGATTCCAAAAGGCTATGCATAGGCTCTTGCAGGTTATCAGGTTAGATGACAGAGTGTGTCTTGTGACATACTTAAATGCCTTTGATGCAAAGATGGGATATCTTTTGAGAGATAAGAACCCTAGAAATCTTGGGGAGGCTTATAAGTTGGCCATCAACATAGAAAGTAATAGAATAATATCAGGAAAGTTGGGAAGAAGAGATGATTGCAGGCCTCAAATGCAAAATAAGAAAGAAATGGGAAGGTTTGCTGACTCCAAGCCCAAGGAGGATGACAATCTAAAATAGATTTTGAAGGCTTTAGAAGGTTTAAAGCCTGGTGAAAAGGGGAACAATAGGGCTATAGCTACGAATAGGTCAGTTCCAAACAACTTTAGCAGACAGCCAAGAATGAAAAATTACCCTTATAATACTCATTGGAAAGATGGCAAGCCCATTTTCCCAACCAAGCAGGATAGACCTGACACCAGGATCCTTGATCCTTTGCAAAGAATTTTAGTAAATGTGATTGATGATGTCCCATGGTGTGCTACTTGTCAGTCCCCTCATAGTTTAGAGTATTGTGTTATTGCCATGAATTTATCAAAGAATCAAGAACATGATGAGCATTATGACAAGGATGGGTGTGGAATGACTTCATCACATGTGTGGGATGAGGTTGGCTCTGCTAATGAAGAAGAGGAAAATTTTGATGATGTTGGATGTGGTGTAGTAAAATATGAGGAGTTGGTTTCATTAAGGAGACCATCTGATGAGGAAATTGCTCAAATCACTGCAGACATGGTCACTCAAGCTAGGAGCAATTACAATTTGAGGAGCAGGAC
Organism: Chamaecyparis obtusa; assembly: GCA_027943335.1. Classification (NCBI taxonomy): domain Eukaryota; kingdom Viridiplantae; phylum Streptophyta; class Pinopsida; order Cupressales; family Cupressaceae; genus Chamaecyparis; species Chamaecyparis obtusa. The sequence goes on from BSBK01012833.1 coordinate 13,235, forward strand.
AATTGGAGGTGTAGTTGGTAAACCAGGTAGTATGTTTATCAAGAGGATAGAAAATAGTGCACAATAGTCTGAGGGAAAAGGTAAGGGTGTTGATGCTACTAACCAAGTGAACGTAAAGAAGAAAATTGTACCTACTACAACACCTAGGAGTAAAGAAAAGACATAAGAGGTAGTTGTTCCCATTCCTCAAAGTGGAGAGGAGTCTTCTCTCAAAGACAAGCCTAATCTGACAAAGGATAAAGTTGTCACTATTTTTGAGGGAGACATAAATGACCAAAAGTATGTTCCAATTGACATGACAAAATTGCTATCACAAATGACTATCAAGGTTCCACTTTTGGAAATGATGAGGATAGAAGAACCTAGAGTGAAAGCTCTAGACTGGGTGAATGGTGTTTCTTCTGTAGGAGTCCAAGAGGTGAGTAGAAATGACAAACATGTGGCGTCCTTGGAGGACACACCTAAAAATAAAAGTGAAGAAATTGTCTCTAAGATTCCTCAAATATTTTCGGATACAAATGTTGTAAACAATGCATCAAGGACAGTTGATCCTTTCTTCTTGTCTCTTGTGATAGATGGTAAAATATTGAAGAATTGCATGATCAATTATGGTGCATCTAATACTGTCATGCCTACAGAGATTATGAAATCATTAGGATTGAAGGTTGATACACCTCATGGCAGGTGTCAAGCTATGGACTCAAGGGAGGTACCAGTTATTGGTACTATTAAGGCTTTACCTTATAAACTAGTAGCATATCCTGATAAGTAGTTAACTATGAGTGTGCTAGTGGTTGATATTCCCCCTCAATATGGGATGTTGTTATCTAGAAGGTGGAGTGCTTCTATGGGGGGAAGTATTCAATGTGATTTTTCTTTTTCTAGATTTAGTATTGGAGGAGAAAGTGTCAAGGTGTCAAGGGAAAATAGAACCCCTCATATGATTGAGGAGGATGAAGAAGACATCATGAATTGTTTTGTTGATACTGACTTTGGTTCTTTCCAAGTTCAGGAGAAAAAGTTGCAAGAGGAGTCCAGGCCTGTCCCTCTAATTCATGATGAGAATAACATGGCTGAAGGTAATGTCTTATGGACATTATATTTTGATGGATAAAGTTCAAAAGAAGGTGTTGGAGCAGGAGTGTTATTAATATCCCCAAGTGGTAAGACTTTTAAGTTTTCTTTCACTCTCTTGTTCTCTTGCACAAATAATGTTGCTGAATATGAGGCCCTATTGATTGGTTTAAGACAAGCATCAAAACATGGAATCAAACATCTTAGGGTGATTGGTGATTCTAAGTTAGTAATTTCTCAGATTAGATCAAAATATGCATCTAAGAATCAAAGGCTAAAGCAGTATAGGAATGTTGTATGGGATGAGATTGAAGGTGTCAGTGCCTTTGGTATTGATTGGGTGGATAGAAGCCAAAATAGGATGGCTGATTTGTTGGCTAACATAACATTGAGGCTAGAAGATATCATTTTTTCTGAGATATCTAAAGTTGAATTTATGTCTAGGCCTTCTATCCCAGACAATGTTGATAATTGGCAGGTTTTTTCTGATGATTAGGATATATTAAGATTCTTCGAGTGTGATTCTCACTTTGATGGTCAGGAAATGGATTTTAGTACTTATGTTGATATTAGAGATGGAAAGGAGAATGTTCTTGGGATGAATTTTTTGCAATTAAAGTCAAATAGGATCCCTAGGGGATTGGTTGCTCTTGAGAGGGAATTTGATAATAAGGAGAGGGCTTGTGTTCCTAAAATTGTTGACAAGATAAATGATTTGGAGGAAGTCAATCTAGGAACAAGCCAAGAACAAAAGAATGTTTACATAGGTAAGTGTTTTTCCCAAAGAACTATAAAAAATTTGATTGATCTTCTCAAAAAATCCAAACATGTTTTTGCATGGTCTTATGAGGATTTGAAGGCTTATAGAGAAGATCTCTTTCAACCTGAGATACCATTAAAGGAGGGTACCAAACCTTTTAGGCAGAAATTAAGGCCTGTGAATCCTACCTTGGCACCAAAAATGCAAGATGAATTGAGAAAAATGATTGATGCCAGGATCATCAAGCCTGTCAGACATTCTACTTGGGTGTCAAATTTGGTTCTAGTCAGAAAAAAGAATGGTGACATTAGGTTTTGTGTTGATTTTAGAAAATTGAATGTCAATTCTTTAAAAGATAATTATGGTTTGCCTAATATGGAGAATATGTTGAAGAGGGTTATTGGATCAGAGCTAATGTCCATGATGGATGGTTTCTCTGGATATAACCAAGTTGTGGTCAAGGAATCAGAACAGTTCAAGACTGCATTTACCACCCCTTGGGGAACATATGTTTATGTTAGGATGCCATTTGGTCTGACAAATGCAGGAGCTACTTTCCAAAGGGCCATGGATGTAGCTTTTTCTGATTTCATAAACAACTTTTTAGTGGTATACCAAGATGATCTCATAGCATATTCAGAGAAAGGGGATCAACATTGTGAGCATCTTGAGAAGATCTTTGTTAGAGCTTTGGAATATGGTGTCTCCTTGAATCCAAAGAAATGTGCATTTGGTGTTGTGGAGGGAAAACTCTTGGGGCATATTGTGTCTAAAGAGGGAGTAAAAATTGATCCTAAAAGGGTCATGGAAATAGATAAGCTTTCACCACCTAAGAATGTTAAAGGCATACAATCTTTCTTTGGGCAAGTTAATTTTTTAAGGAGATTTGTTACAAATTTTGCAGAAATCAGTATTCCTGTTTCTAGGATGTTGAAGAAAAAGGCAAAGATTGAATGAAATGAAGAAGCATATGAATCTTTTAGGAATATCAAGAGAGCCATCAAAGATGCTTCAATTTTAACGACTCCTAATTATGGCAAGCCAATGCAGATATTTTATTTTGCTTCTTATCACACAGTTGCATCAGTTTTATTGCAAAAGAATTTAGATGGATATGAACAACCTATATCATTTTTTAGCAAGTCTTTACAGGTAGCAGAATTGAAATATGACATCATTGAAAAATAGGCATATGGCCTAGTCAAAGTAGTCAAGGCTTCCAGATGTTATCTTGTAGGAGCTAAGGTAGTTGGTTATGTTCCTAGTGCTGCTGTTAAAGATATATATTGGTGCAACAAGAAGTCTGAAGGAGGAGATGTAGATGGACCAACAGGATCCAGGAGTTTAATATTGACATTTAGATTACAAAGTTGGTAAGAGGCCTAGGCCTTGCAAAGTTAATGGCACAAAGCAATCTGGTTGCAAATCATGTGAATATGTTAGAGGAGGAGGAGAGGCCATACATTTTTTATATGGATTGTTGTGATTGGTACAAGGATGTCATTGGTTATTTGCAAAAAATAATTCTTCCTTTTGACATGAGTGAAAATAAGAGGAGGACTATCAGGTTGCATTCAATTAGGTATGCTATCATACATGGTGAGTTGTGGTGGAGGAGTAATGAAGGAGTGTTGCTAAAATGTGTAGACTTTGAGAGGTCTGAATCTCTATTAAAGGAAATGCACCAAGGTGTATGTGGAGGACACTATATGGCAAAGACCACAGCTCATAAGATTCTTAGGTTAGGATTTTGGTGGCCTACAATCTTTAAGGATGCATATCAGTATGTAAGGAAGTGTGATGCTTTCTAGAGGTTTGCTGGTAAGTTGAAATTTAGTGGGAATTTGCCACTCAGACCTGTTGTAGTTCAGGCTCCTTTCCAGAAATGGGGCATTGATTTTATTGGTGAAATTCCAAACAAGTCCAGTGGTGGACATTCCCATATTCTAGTGGAAATAGATTAATTTACCAAGTGGGTTGAAGCTATCCCCACTAAAAGAGCTACTAGCAAAGTTGTTATTGATTTTGTTATGCAAAATATTCTAACCAGGTTTGGATGTCCAGAGGTGATTGTGGTTGATACTGCAATGTGTTTCAGATCACAGGAATTTGGTGATTTTTGTCAGTAGTATGGGATACATATTTCATTTTCTTCCCCATATCATCCACAAGGGAATGGTTAGGCATAATCCAGTAATAAAAGCTTAATTAAGATCCTCAAGAGGGTATTGGATAGAAATAAAAGAGCCTCAGATTCTAAATTGTGGTTAGCATTGTGGGATGACAAGGTAACCATAAAAAGGGCCATTGGTTGTGCTCCTTTTGATTTGGTATATGGAATAGGCGCTAGATTGCCTTAGAATAATTTGTTGCAGATGTACAAGTTTATCGAGGCATATGACGAAGATCTGGATGATGAAATGAGGGTGAGGATGGATGAATTGAATCAATTGGATGAGATAAGGAGGGATGCACATGAGAGAAATGAAAATTTGCAAAAATAGTCCGAGAGTTTGTATGATAGAAGAGCTACTCAGAGGAGTTTTGAGATTGGTGATTTGGTCCTGATGTGGAATGCAAGGTTGGAAGATAAGGGGAAACATGGAAAACTTGAACCTATTTGGTTGGGCCCTTATCTGATTGAAAATAAATGGGGGACATATTCATATATTTTGAAAGAATTAACTGGTGACACTTTGGAATTTCCTGTTCATGGACAATTCCTAAAGTTATACTTCTCCTGAAGTATCTTTTCCATGAACAATAGTTAGGTTTCTTCCCTAGGTTTTAGGGTTGGTTTTGGTCAGAATTTTGGGTGGTCTACTCTTCCAGTTGATTCTATTTCTCATTATATCTGTAGGAGATACACATCCCCTAGTATGAGCCACTGTTAACACTGGTAAAATTTTTCATGGCTTCATCTTTTTTCCCTTGGTCCCTGCAATTATTTTTGGTCTCTGGCATAAACTCTTGTTTCAAATTTTTAAAAAATTAGCCGTTAATGCAAAATACCTTTTGTCTTACCTTGGCCCTATTCTGTTTCAGTGTTACTTTTTGGATCACTTAAAGTCTTCAATACCCACGTGCTAAAATTAAGTGACCACTTCGCATGATTAAACAGTTAGTCACATGATTGCATAGACCATTTTTGGTCTATGCGACCATGCGACTAATATTTTCTTTCGGGTCCCTTTTATTTTCTTCCTAAGTCCTAAGTTTTCCTGGCAGAAGTCTTTCCTAAGGTCTCGAGCACTATTTTATAGTTGTCACATGATCACATGTCAGATTTTTCTAGCATGCGACCATGTGACCGGTTGCCACCTGTTCTAGCGGGTCCCCTTTCCTAAGTTCTTCCTTGGCCCAGCGGTAAATATTTTCCTAAGTCGCAAGCTATAATTTTTCCTATGTTTTGGCTTTCTTTATTTCCTGGGCCCAGTCTCTGACACCATCTAAATCTAACAGTTGTTGTTAAAGTGCATGAAGTGTGTCAGAGGCTTGCGAAGTTGCGCCAGCTGTCCGATCTTCTAGGCGGTACAAGGCTTGCTTAGTGGGACCATGATGTTAGGTGTTGCTGAAATGTTTTATTCTGATTGGTCCATGAGTTAGTGATGTGGTAGTTTGTCAGTGGGGCCAGATCCTTCAAGTGGCAGAGTAAAGATAGAATCAATAGTTGGCATGTAATCACATCAAATATTCCAACCCCATGCGACCTTGCGCCAGCCGTTTGATTAGATTCCAAAGGTTTGTGGGTCTTGTCAGTCATCACCGAGCAGTTGCCACGAATGGTGGTGTGACATGTGGCACAGTGCGGGCCTGCCGGTGGGTCTGAGAAGTTCGGCGGTCTAGATATCTTTGTTTGGTGGTCCTGATAAATATCAAAGTGGTTTCACCATTTCACATGGAATTTGGTAGTGTTCTAAAAGGTATGCGATCTTGTGAAAAGGTGCTTCACATAGTCGCTAAATTAACTAGGGGCATTTTAGCTAAAAGGTAAAACATAAAGCTCGTGAAAGTGAAAGATCTAATGGTGGTGTTTTAAAGTTGACTCAGATTTAAATGAGGACCGCCAATTTCCTGCAGGCACCTTTAAAGTGACGATTTCATTTCAAATTTGAATTTTTGAGTGATGAAAGGATTGAGACTTAATGTTTTACGGCCAGGTTGGATTTGTTTGGTGACGCTAATGGTTACAGTGTGGTCCAGGTCACCATAATTAATTGTAGAGGAATGTTGTGCCATAGGAAAATGAATGAATGTGCTCAAGGTATGATTGCAGTGGTCTAATTAGGGTGATTTTGTAGGGAATTTTGTGATCTACAGTTCACTTCTAGAGAGCTATCGTGTGTGAGAAATGAATTTTGGATCTGCTGGCTCAGGATTGTTGGGTTTTCCCTCTGAATGTATTAATTTTTGATCAATTTGAAATGTTTTGGTGGGTGGAAACCCTAGCCCTAACCTTGGTTACCTGTAGCTTGTTGCATCCTAACCTGTTTGGGATTCCAAGGTAACCAGTGGTATATAGTTTTGAAATTTTGATTTTGTAGGGGTTCCAGTTTCAAAGTTCAGAGAGAGTCCCTCATTCTGGTCCCAGGGTTTTGTAATATTTTGATTCAGTGTGTGTTAATGAAAGAAGAAATTTGCAGGTCTAAGCTGTAGTTTGCAAGAAAATTGCTTGGTGATTCATTTGTATACACAAAAGAGGTTCATCATACTTAATACAAATATCTGGTTCTTTATCTCTCTTGTGTGTCAAGTTCAACAAGCTTTGAGTTTTCTAGCTCATTACATATTGTTATATGTATGTATTGTCATTCTTGAGTTCTGATCTAGGATTGGATTAAATTATGCTCTAGGTGAGATATGAGTTTTTCCTTGTCTATGTAAGGATGTTATATAAGTAGTAAAGATTAGGATAAATGTGTTTATGGCTATGAATCCTCAGGTATCTAAATCTTTGTGTATCTTTGTTTCCAAAGAGTCTTGCCCAATGGATGAGGCACTGGCCTAAATGAGTATTTCTCTTGTTATCATACACTGATTAAAATTGTTGCATTCCAAACTATAAATTAAGATCCATCCCTAAGTTGTAAGCATTTGGTTGTAATGTTCTACCCTATAGTAATGGAGAGTCATTGAATGTGAGTTTAGCATTTAGTACTTTCTTACTATCTATCTATTATTCAAACCCAGTCCTTGATGTGTGAAGTGTAGTTTTCACTGGGTTAGGTGCACCCGCCTTGGTTTTGCAGAGCCAAAAGTGAAGAGGGTTGTCTTGTCCCTATAGTTGGTCCAGTTATCCTAAGATCCTTTCACATTTTGGAGCTAACCATTCCAAAAATCTATCTGAGGATATATTGGTAGCCTATGAGCATAAGCATCATTTTGAACACCAACATGATGAATATTAAGAAACTCTTGACAAAAAGGCCAAGGAAAAAATCTTCCTCTCTCTAAATGATAATGTGTTGTACAATGTTGTAAATGAAGCAACAAAAAATGAGGTATGAGATAAGATCGCATCCACGTACATGCAATGGCATCTGCTACAAATAAATTCTTCATCATGAAGACGTTGTAAAAATTCAAGATGAGAGAAGGTGAAACCATGGTGAATCATCTAAACAAATGCAATACCTTGATCAGCCAATAAAATTTGGTAGCCATGAAAAAAGATGATGAGAACAAGGATTTCATCTTATTGTGCTCTCTTCCAAACAATTGGGATGGAGTTGTAATAGCCTTTAGCACTTTAGCATCAAGCTCAAAATATTTATGATTTGATTAAGTTTCAGTGACTCTTCTTAGAGAAGACCTGAGAAGAAAGAATATGGAGTATTCAACTAGCGAAGACTTAATAATGGTGAGTACCAAAAATAGGGGAATAAGTCAACATAGAGGCCAAAATAATCACTATGACATATCTAAACCTACAAGAAGATTGTAGTCCCGAGGTAGCCAAGGTGATTTCTAGTTTTATGGCAAAGCTGGACATGTCAAGAAGGATTGTAGACAATACAAAAAGGCATAAGAATGGGTGTTGGACAACCAAGAAAGCATAACTCATTTAAAGGATCTAGGTATCCTAGTTCCTTCAACAACTAACAAAAAATAAGATTCATGGGTAATTTACTTTGGTGTTTCCTTTCATGCCTCTTCTTGTATGGAGGCTTTCACAAATTACCAAGGCAATTTTTGGCATGTATATTTGGGAGATAACAAATCTTTTGAAATCATTGGAAAAGGTGATGTTGTTTTGTAGGTAGCTGGAGGAGTCAAATGGTTCTTGAAAGATGTATGACATGTTCCCAAATTAAAGAGAAATCTGATTTCCATAATTTAGATATATACACACAAGGTTTTCTCACTAGTTTCATGGACAAATGGAAAGTCTCTAAAGGTTCCTTAGTGATTGCAAAAGAAAAAAAAATTATGCACCCTTTATGTTGTAGAAACCATTAGTGAGGTGGGAGCTATTGTGACTATTGTGGGAAGTGATGCATCTCTTTGGCATCAAAGATTAGGCCACATGAGCAAGAAAGTACTTGAGGTCATGCTCAACTAAGAGAAACTACCAAGTCTTCAATCCACAAATTTGGAGTTTTGCAAACATTGTCTTCGTGAGAAGTAATAATGGGTCAGCTTCTTGAAGGATGGACACAATAAGAAGACCACACCATTGGACCTAATTCACTTTTATGTTTTTGGCCCTAAAGAGGTAACCTCTTATTGGGGTGAAAATTACTTTTTTACTTTCCTTGATGATTGTACTCAGAAATTTTGGATTTATATGATTCCTCAAAAATCCGATATGTTTTCAAAACTTAAAATTTTTAAATCACTTGTTGAAAATTGGAGTGGTCTTAAAATCAAATGTTTAAAGATTTATAATGGAGGTGAATTATGTTCTTTGGAGTTTGATAATTAATGTGCATATCATGGTATATGAAGGACTAAGGTTGTCCCATATACTCCTCTAGAAAATGGGGCAATGTAAAGGCTAAATCAAACCATTCTTGAGAAAGCTTGGTGTATGCTTTCCAATACTAGTTTAAGAAAATAATTATGGGAATAAGCATGCAACAAAACAATTTATTTAATTAACAACAGTCCTTCATCTAGATTGGAATTTTGTATTCTAGAAGAAGAATGGATCAGAAAAAGGATCTCTTACTCAAATATTCGGGTATTCAGATGTGAAATGTTTGTTCATGTCCCAAAAGAAAAGAGGAAAAAGTTGGATTTCAGATAACAGAAGTGCATCTTGATGGTTTATGGTAAAGATTAGTTCAATTTTTTATTCTAAGATCCAATTGAGAAGAAAATAGTGAGAAGTTGAGATGTGGATTTTAATGAAATGAAGTTTACAACACTATCTATAGAAACACATGTACAAGATTCTATTCCTTTGGCAGGTATTTCCAACAATGGTAATGATTTACCTCACATCTCATCACAAAGCCATATAGAAGTAAATTCTCAGCCCATGTCTACCTCACCTACCTCTATTTTAGCTCCATTTCCTTCTCTGTCTCATCCTTCTAGCATGGGAAGTGACAATGATAATAGCCAATCTGATGGTCTTTTTGAAGAAGCTAGCTTGCATCAAGAATAGGGGATAACATATAATATTCACACTTGAAATGGAAAAAGTGTTTTTCATGTTGAAGAGTAGATGATGTCACCTGAACTAGATGGTGGATAGAGGTCTTGTGTGGGCTCTCCTATTGCTACTGTGGATGGGCATATTTCTACCCATGATTGGAATGTAATTAACCCCAATCCCCTCTCATCACCTTTGGTCAATGTAACACTGCACACACCTCACAAATTCTAAGCTTCACATGGTGAGGCTACCTTAGGAGATGATTACATAGCTCACAACTAGTCAATGACAGCTCACACAATACATAATATGAATCTATCTAGTCACACACCATTGTCATTGGGAGAATTATGGAATTCAACATCAATTCCTAGCATGTGCAATTCACAGTGGAAGGTAATCAAGCCACACATAAGATGACACATGACAACATGAGAGGTTTTTCATGGTGCTAATAATTCTAGTGGTGAATGAATCATCACTCTTGCCTTGTGTGAATAGTAGGAATAAATGGTTTGAAGCAAGGCACATAGTTTCTTCTACCTGTAAGGAACACATTGTGCAATCCTTGGATGCTACACAATCAAACACTAGTTATGGTTGTAAAAAAATACAAAAATAGGGGATGCCTCATTCAACATCTATGAATTAGATAAGATGGATGCAAATGGACCAGTTCAAGGAATTGGGGATACCAATTCTTCTAATCATGGTAATGAGACTGGATTGTAGAAATACAATGATGCTACTCTAGGATTGAGGAGGTCTTCCCGGCAAAGAAAAATTTGTTTAAAATTTTATGATTATGAGTTATTATACTCAAACGACGCACAACTAAAATTGTTAATTTTTTAACAAAATTAAAGAGTCAATCTTAAAGATTCCTATCAATGAAGTGATAATGATAAATGGATTTTTTCTATGACTAACTAAATGAGTTTTCTTGAAGTGAGCAACACATGAGATTTGGTCACTCTTCCACCAAATCCAAAACCACTTAAGAACAAGTGAGTTTATAAATTGAAAGATGAAGGTGGAGGTCAAAAACATTTCAAAGTCAGATTAGTGGTCAAAGTGTATTCTTAGCAAAAGGGGATCGATTTCATTGAGATCTTCTCCCTTGTTGTGAAAATGACAATAATCAAAACAATTTTGGGATTGGTAGCTGCATGGAATCTTAAGTTGTAGAAGCTTGATGTAAATAATATATTTTTACATGGTGATGTGCATGAGGAGCTATATATGGAGCAGCCTCAATAATTCTTCAAGAAGGGGAAAGAGCATCTTTATTGTAGATTGCAGAAAATTCTTTATAGGCTCAAACATGCCCTGAGATTGTGGCATTAAGAATTTGATTGTATCATGACTGATCATAACTTCATCCAATGTGAATTAGAGCCATGCATCTATTATAAGAAACTTCCTAATGGAGAGTTCTTCATTCTTCTTCTCTACATTGATGACAAGCTAATAGCCAGTACTAGTCCAAATATTGGTGGAGACATCAAAGCTCACTTGGCTAGGAAGTTTTCTATGAAGGACTTAGGGGAAGCCAAGAAAATTCTTGGTATGACAATCACCTAAGATAGAGGAAGGAAGGAGATCACTTTATAAAAAAAAGACTACATTGATAAAGTAGCTGATAGATTTGGTTTGGTTGACACTAAAGTTGTTTTTACTCCCATTGCCTCCCATTTTCATTTATCTTCTTATTTATGTCTACAAACATAAGAGGAAAAGGATTTATGGACAAAATTCCATACAAATTAGCTATTGGTAGTGTAATATGTGCTATGCTATCTACACATCCCAACATTGCTCATACAGTGGGAGTTGTAAGTAGATTCATGAGAAATCTGGGGAAGACTCATTGGGGAGTCGTCAAATGGATATTGATCTATATCTAAAAGGAACTTCTAATTATTGTCTACAATTTGGTGGAAATAATGTATATACTTGCAAGGAATTACTGATTATGATCTTGTTGTAGATTTCAAGGATAAACACATGTTTACTATCAATTACACCTTCATGTTTTTTGGGGCTGCCATCAGTTGGGCCTCAAGGCTGCAACATTCCATTTCTCTTTCTTCTACTGAAGTTGAATATTTGACACTTTTTCAAGCTGCCAGGGAGATGATTTGGTTACACCATCTATTTAGTGATTTGAAATATCATTAAAATAAATATGTTCTTTTTTGTGATAGTAGTAGTGCCATTTTTATTGCTCACAATCGCTCATCTCAGTGTCTCTCAAAACATATTTGTATTCATGCTCATTTTGTGTGACATATGGTTGATAGAGGATAGACTAAATGTTTTTAAAATTGACACAAAGGTCAATCCAGTAGACAAATTGACTAAGGTTGTACCCAAGGAGAAGTTTGAATGTGATAGGAAATATCTTGGGCTTCTAAAGAATAGGTAACTTAGCAGGGCGAGCAAGGGATTTTTTGATCAGCAGTAGTATCTGTTAGTCATCAGGTTAGAGATTGTAAGGTTGAATGCAAACAAACACTTTCATTTTCCGTCTAAGTGTTAGTTGTTGGGCTTCTTGTCCTTATTATGTCTATTTATGTTGTTTTTGTAGCATTGCAATGTACTTTAACTTTTCAGACCTTTAATAAAATCCTCTTCTCAGTGTGGATATAGGCAATTTTTTCTGAACCATGATGAATTTTGTGGTCTTTGTTTTACGCTTGTATTTTGTTTTTTCATTTCTGATTTTACTCTTTTTCTTCCAACTCAACAACAAGAACAAAAATTCTCACTGGCCTAGCTCATGGTTTATCATATCTACATAATGATTCTTTGCCACGAGTTATCCATCATGATGTAAAAGCTAGCAATATTCTACAAGACCAAAACCTAGCTCCAAATATTGCAGACTTTGGCTTGGCAAAAAAATTCCTAGAGCATCAGACACATATTATGACAAGAATTGTTGGAACTGTGTAAGTTTTTCTTTGATAGTATTGAAATCAAGAAGTTGCATTGAAGGATTATCATTCTTGTTTTCATTCTATAAGGCTTGAGCTCCACAAGATTTGTTTATTAGTTAATATGGAATGAAGATCATTGAAAATATTGGCTACATTTTCTATCAATGTGTTCTTCATTCCATTCTGTATATTTCTTAGAGCCAACAATTAATCAATAATTTTTTTTCTTCTTGGATTTCTGTATGTTTTTGAAGTAGTAAGTCTTCACAGTTGATATTAATAGATATTAATAAGCATTTGGTGTAAGTCATGTGCTAGATTTCTAAACTCTATAAATTTAGTTTTTGCATATAAAAACTATCTTGGATACCATCTGCAGACCAACACTTCAGAATCTCTAACCTCCATTTCTATTCAAGGAGAATTTCTAATGTTGTATGATATGCATGTGATGCTATACTTCCAAGAGAAAAGACCAAATTACCAAAGATCGGTTGAATGGTTTTTAGCAGTAAGGTAAGAAACTGTATTTCTCTGGCCTTCACTTCGCGTTCAAAGATATTTTGTAGTTAAAAAATGGTTTCTTCTTTTCAATGTAGTTGAAGACTAAAAAGTAGAGTTTTAAACTTAATTTTTGTGAAATAGTGTTCACAAGCATACTGAGAATACAAACAAAACCAAGATTTATGCTTCTTGTATGGAAACAATTTTTTATTGGCTCATAAATTTCTTTCTTAGCATATCAAGTTTATCCCACAATGTTAAAACCATGTTGAACTTACCAAGCATTCATCACCAAGATATCATTAATATATATGTTAAGTCCAGTAGTTGGTTATTCTTGATGAATCTATTATTAGTAGGCGTTTAGGAAATATATATTGCCAAATTGGGTGTCGTTGCAATCAATATAATTTATGAAAATTAGTTTAACTCAATCATAGAACATTATTTCAAACATTCAAATAGTTAACTATCAGATAAAAGTGGAAAACAAAAAATAAATTATTAACTGAATATGAATACAAAGCAAGAAATTAAAGTAGTTATAAAAAAATAGGTGAAAATGAAAGTGATATTATATTACATGACATTAAAACCTCAAGGAAAGTATACTCACCTCTTGAAAAGAATATATATTAAAAATAATAATTTGAAAGATTTATTTTCTATATAAACTATTTTAGCTTAAATTAATAAAATAAAATAAATAATAAATAATAAATTATTTAAACTTAAAAAAAAATTAATATTCGAATATACTAAATAATTGTATAGCTAAAAATAAATAAAATAAGATAACATATCAAGATAGAGTAGCTAAGTACATGATCTAATAGTATTGTCCAGATTTATTAAGATAATACATTTTCAAAATATTGGGCTTTATGGGAAAGGTTGATTAAATTGGTTTGAAATTTCAAAAAATATAAGAGAAGTTACATAATTTAACAATATAACTTATTTAAAATTTGAAATAATAACCATATATAATATTAAGAATTTTTTTAATATATGTATCAAAGTAGCACCTAGTTAATATTATAATTGCTCTGCCTTTTTATGCGAATTCTCGCATTTTCACGATCGATTCCTTGGACTCTCAATTGTGTTTCTATGCGAATATGAAGTATGCAACTTCGAAAGAAAATCACCCTATTTTTTAGCAGACTATTGATTCTTGGGCGAAACAACACTCTTCCCCTAGGACTTTATCTAGGGCACCACCATGGGAGATAATCGTTCATGCCTAGGAAAATCAATGGATACCGACTCATAGACAAAATTCCAGAAGGGAAAAGTATTTTGAAATGAATCTTCAATCACACCAATGCTCTTTGTGAAAGCCTTCTTTCTCTACCGCCCTCAATAATCATTTTGATCAACTCAAATCCTTGAAGGCTCATCCTTATTCTCCACCCCATAAGCTCAAATCGAGCTCAATTTTGATAAAGAAGGATTTAATGTAAACCCTAACTCTTCCCTGCCAAACCTAGGAAGGAAGACTGGGGTCAATACCCCTAAATCTAGAGGTTTTCCCTCTGCCAAGTATCAACTTTAGTTGGATAAGAATGTTTACTCGCTCCCTCATCACCGTATCACTATTTTTCAGGAAAGTAAGAATCATGAAAGCCTCCCTTTTGATACAGGAAGTAACACCTCTTAAGACAAACTTGGAAGCTGTGCAGAAGAAAAAGGTATTGGAAGATCTTATGATTCCTATCAAAATATATCAATTGAGAAAGGTCATATTGGTTCCCCTCCACATAAGAGATATGTTCCAGTAGGGATCCATAATTAGAGAAATGAGAACAATAATTTGCGTATTAATTTTTCTTTAATTTCCCAAATCAAATTAGCTCTAATAAAGAAACCCTTGATTTAGAAATGAAGGATGGGTGTATAGAAAGGATTCAGAGTGTGCGTGCAGGCTTTGGAATAATTTGTAGGTGGAATGGCTTCGAAGCATCTATAAGCGATATAGGAGTTTGGTTGAAATCAAGATGGCAACAAAAGGTAATGGTGTCAATTCTTATTGAAGACTTCATTTATCTAGATTTCAGTAGTAAAGCACTTAAAAAATAGATATTATCAGAGGGTTGCCCTAATTTCAGATATATAGAGTTCATAGTTTTGGATTGGGTCCCCTTTTTTAACCCTAAAATGCTTACTAACTTTATGGTAGATAAAGTTGTTTTCATAAAAAACCTCCCTCTAGAATTTTCCTGGAAGGAAACTTTTAGAAAAATAGGAAATTGTAGAGGCACATATGTAGGATTGGTTGAATTAGAGAAAAATTATACTGAAAAGATTATTATAGTCAAAATGAATCTTAACAAGAAGGAAATACCTCCTATTAGAATTTATTGTAAATAAAATTTAGTTGTTATCAATCCCACTATAGTTGACTACTCTTTAGAAAATGAAGAGGAAAAGGAGCATGCCCATGTCTATAAATCTGATCCAGGGGTTAGTAATCATGACTTAAATCCTCCTTGTATACTTAATTTGAATAATACCACTAGTCTTTTAGAGCAATAGACTACTCCAATCCTTAATCATGCTAATAAGGATATTAAGGTTGCTTTCCTTGATAACAAGGGTGGTTTTTTAATTGAACAAAATTATGGTTTGAATGATGATATAACACCTCTATCTCTAGAGCATCAGAACACTCATAACACAATAGGGATTTTTGTTCCTAGCTCTGATAAAAATATTATTTGTTCCTCGCCCCTTCTAGCCCCTCCATCTGTAGGAGTCTTAGAGGAAGATTAGAAGAAGGGTCAACTTTTGGAGCATAGTCCCAAAAAGTCCTTTGTTCCCTTATCACTAGAAGCTAGAGTACAGGCCATTCAAAACAAAATGATTCTAGTTGGTGGGATGATAAAAGAACTTAGGGAAGTTCAAATGGAAATTAGTGAGAAATTAACACAATGGCACAATGATGAGGTTTCCAGGTGCAATGATGTTGATAAAAAAATAATAGATAATTTTAAGAACTCAAAACCTATGCTCTTGATTCCTTTATAATTAGAATTTATTAATGTTGAATTACAAATTGGTAATAACCAAGATATGTTATTAGAAGAGTATTGCAAAAAATTGATAGATCATGAAGATAGGATTGGTAATGAATTATTAGGATAGGATATGTAAGAGTTAGAGGGGAAGACATAATTTGATTTAATGAACGATGCACTTATAGAGGAGGTTAAGGATACCTAAATATTTCTAGATGGTATTTATATTTCTGAGAGACATTTAGGTATTGCCACTACTATAGAAGGTTTTTCTAGCCCTATAATTCAGAAAGCTAAGAAAAAATGTGGTAGAAAATCTACTAATGAGCTAAGATTTATTGATGGAAATGTTGATAATCGACCTAAACTAGCTGATATAATTAAAGTTTGGAAGGGGAAGGTCCTTTGCAAAGGCCAATGAATTTAAGAACATGGAATGTTAGGGGTCTTAATGCCCCTAACAAACAAAGACTAATAAAAAGATATCTTAATTTATGATGAATGGTCTCACCACCTTTACCAACTCATAACAAAAAACATAACAACATGGAGACAAAGAGAAGACAAAATGCTTTACAAAGCATACATTAATACTTTAAAATCATTACAACTTGAGAGATTTTACAACATGAGAGCTTCTTCCAAATATGAGATCTACAACATGAGATATCTTACAATATTCAAGCTTACAATCCAAGAGCTTCTACCACTTGAGAGATTGCAATTAGAGAGCTTGAACTCCAAGAGGTTCTACAACTTAAGCACTTGCTTATGAATACTCCTATGCCTTCTTTATATAGGCATTTCCCACCCAAGATATTATAACACAACCAATGCGGGGTAAAAGATAGATGCAACTACCTTGATACAAATATTAAATTCCCACCCAATTAAAATTAAGCACCAACATGCAGGCCAATTAGAAAATTATATTGCCTTTCTGGCCAATAAGAAAATAGAAATTTTTAACTACCTAGCTACAAATATTAAATGCAAGAACTTTCTACAAATTCCTAAAAGGCCACCTACACACCTCGATAAATAAAATGATTTATTTTTATTTATTTTTATTTTATTCCACCTATGCACCTTGGAAAATGAAATAAGTTTTTTTTTTCTTTCTTTTTTTTCTTTTTTTCTTATTGTGCCCCTTTTTATTTTGTTTTGCAAGATGCTCCTACATCAAACACCCAAGGTAGGAAAAATTTAGTGGATATGGAGTCACAAAATAAAGTAGCTGATGCTGATATATTTTTTTTCTTCTCTTCCAACACCTTGTAGGAACAAGTATTCATTGTCGATATATTTCTTTTTTCCTTCTTTTCCAACACCTAGTTGGAACAAGTATATGTTGTTGACAATACTCCTCTACAATCAACTTCATCCATCTGTAACTTTCATTCTCCTCCAAACTTGTACAATCTAATGCATCTGTAATAAACATTGTAATGCCATACAAATGTTCTCTTGCATACCAAACATCACTTGCAAGGTCCTCATATAAACCATCATCATTATCCTTGAAATCCATCTCAAAGTTAGCATCCCATGATTCATAAAAATTTACCTCTTTCACATCTTCATCTTTGTTTTCTTCTTTTGTGTCTTTCACAAGTCATGTAATGGATTCTTTCCTTTGACCTCCAACCAAGGTATTTCACTCTTCCTCAACTACTACAATCTTCATTAATAAATCATCTTCATCAACTTCAGGTTCATAAATCTTTTCATCTTCATGCTCTCCATCTTCTTTTGTACTTCTTGCATGATACTCAAATGCTTTATCTTCTTTCTTTCCTTCATCCAAATAATTATCATCATCTCTTTGAATCACTCTTCTCTTTTTTAGCTCCGCTTCTTATTGAGCCACTTACTTCTTCAAATCCAGTATTGCAACTCTTGCCTCTTCCTAATATCTCTCTTTAATTTTCTCAAGTCTAAGAATTATAAGAATCCATGCAATCACAAAAGTCATTTTCTTCTTTCTCTTTTCAATACTCGCATCCTCTTAAGGAAAGCTTCACCCAATCTAAGGTCCTAGTGCAAACTGCCTCACAGTCAGCAATTTATCTACACACTCAAGAACTTTTGCTTTGATACCATTGATGAAGGACCAATCGCTCTGATACCACTGATGAAGGGTCACACCACCCTTACCAACTCATAACAAAAAATATAACAACATGGAGACAAAGAGAAGACAAAATTCTTTACAGATCATACATTGATACTTGAAAATAATTACAACTTGAGAGATCTTACAACATGAGAGCTTCCTCTAAATATGAGATCTACAACATGAGAGATCTTACATCCTCCAAGCTTACAACCCAAGAGATTACAATCCAAGAGCTTGCAATGAGAGAGCTTCCAATATGAGAGCTTACTACTTGAGCAGTTTTTCTCCAATAGGAGATTCTACAACTTCAAAGTTTGCTTATGAATGCTCCTATGCCTTCTTTATATAGGCATTTCCCACCCAAGATATTACAACACAACCAATGTGGGATAAGAGATAGATGCAACTACCTTGATAAAAATATTAAATTCCTACCCAATTAAAATTAAGCACCACCATGTGGACCAATTAGAAAATTATATTGCCTTTGTGGCCAATAAGAAAATAGAAAGTTGTAACTACCTAGCTACAAATATTAAATGCAAGAACTTTCAACAAATTCCTAAAATGCCACCTACACACCTCGGTAAATAAAATGATTTCTTTTATTTATTTATTTTTATTTTATTCTACCTACGCACCATGGAAAATGAAATAACTTTTTCTTTTCTTTTTTTCTTTGTTTTTTTCTTCTTCATTTTTTTTTTTTTTTTTATAAATTTTTTTTTTTTTTTTTTTATCATGCCCCCTTTTATTTTGTGATGCAAGATGCTCCTGCATCAATTTATTTGAATCTGAAATAATATTAATATAGGAAACTAAATTAAATAATGACGGAAGCAAGAGTTTTAGTATAAAATTAGGCATATGGAGATCAGAGTTGGTTTATTCTGAAGGACCTTCTGGTGGCTTGGTAGTCATATGGGATCCTAGGAAAGTTGTAGTTGAGGTAACTTTAGAACAAAATAATTAGATTTTGGTAACAATTAATAGCTTAAAAAGTAATCTAAAATTTAAACTAACAAATGTATATGGCCCCACTCCTAATCAAGAAAAAAGAGATTTATGGATGATTTTACAAAAACAAATATCAAGCCAACAAGATGACATACATATTCTTGGGGGTGATTTTAATGTAATCCTAGAAAGTAAAGAAAAATACGAAGGGTCTCAGTACGTATCCCAATCACAAAAAGACTTTAGTGAAGGGTTTATAGATAATAACCTAATAGACATTAAAACTAACAATGGTTTGTTTACATGGAATAATCATAGGACAAGATTTAGCCATATAGCTGAAAGATTGGATAGATTCTTATGAGTGGAGATATAGAAAAGTTTGATTTCAGTACCTTAGCTGAAATCTTTATTAATTCTAGGTCAGATCATTTCCCAGTAAGACTCTCTATATTAGAAAATGTTAAGCCACTTAGATGTCCCTTCAAATTTGAATTTATGTGGTTTAAGGATGAGAAAATTACACAATTATTGGAACAATGGTGGAAGCAGATGAAAGTAGCCAGTTAAAAAATGTTTTGTTTTGTTTCTAAACTTAAAATTATTAAGAATAAGATATTAGACTAGAACAAATAAAATTTCAATAATATCTTTGAAAAAAAACTAAACATTGAGTGTAAAATTGTAGCTTTTAACAAAGAAGTTATTGAGAAAGGTATCACTGAGGTAAGTTATACCAAAGAGAAAGAGCTCATGATTAAGCATACATAAATCCTATCAAAAGAAGAAGTATTTTGGAAGCAAAAATCTAGAGAAACATGGTTAAGTGAAGGAGATACTAATACCAATTTTTTTCATAACACTACTAATAATAGAAGAAATATTAACTGCATCACAAAGATTAAAAATCCTAATGGAGTTTCCATTGAAGACCCTAAACTCATTTTAGAACAATTTGTATAATTTTACCAAACTCTCCTGAATAACTACGAAGCAGCTAATCTAAATGCACAAAATGATATGTTGTCATCAATTCCAAAGATTATAATAGAGGTAGATAATAAATGGATCAATAGTAAAATATCTATTGAAGAAGTCAAAACTACTCTATTTCAAATTCACCCTAATAAATCACCTAGTCCAAATGGTTTCCAAGTAGGTTTTTTTCAGAAGTGTTGGCACTTTTTAGGCTTTGACATTTGGCAAGTGGTAGAGGCAACTAGGAACTTTGGATCACTGTTATCATAAATCAAAAATACTTTTTTTTCACTTATACCAAAGAAAAGTGATTACTCACAACCAGGGGACTTCCGTCCCATATCTCTTTGTAACACTATATACAAAATCTTGGCTAAATGCTTAGCTAATAGGATTAAAACATTTTCACCTAAAATTATTTCTAAAGAACAAACTGGTTTTTGCCTGAAACACTCAATATTAGATGGAATTATAATAGCCCAAGAAATCATCCATACTGCCCAATATACTAAGGAACCATGTATGCTTATTAAACTTCATATACAAAAAGCCTATGATAAAGTAGATTGGAGATTCTTATGCAAGTGTCTAGAAGCATTTGGCTCTTCTAAACAATAGATTAATCTTATTTTTAACTATATTTCTTCACCTAAAACATCTCTCCTCATTAATGAAACTCCTAAAGGTTTTTTTGAGATATCTCAAGGCATTACACAAGGAGACCCCCTATCCCCCTTCTTATATGTTATTATGGCAGAAGAATTAGGTAGATCAATTACAAAGGCACACTTACAAGGTAATATTATAGGATTCAAAGTATCTGAGAATGTTCCTAATATAACCCATCAACAATTTACTGATGATACACTATTATTAGGAGCTAGTAACAAAAAAGAAGCCAAGACCTTCAAAGATATATTGGTAGTATATATGAGAGCATTGGGAAAAAAAGTTAACACCAACAAATCTGAATTTTTTTTTGTCAATACCCCCTTAGCAAAAGTGAGGCAAATCTACAATATTTTAGGTTATAAGATTGGAAATTTCCCATGTATATATCTAGGTATTCCCCTAGATAAGGGAACCTATTCCTCTAATTATGGCAAAAAGTTATCTCTAAAGTCAAAAACAAAAAATAATATTGGTAAGGAAAATAGCTTACTAAAGTAGGAAGATCTACAATGATTAAATATGTATTATCAACAAATCCCACTTATCAACTGTCTATTCTCCCACTTCCTAGAAATATTAAATCAAGTTTTGACAAATACCTTAGGGATTTTTACTAGCAAGGTTCTTTAGGGGATAAGAAGTTAGCATTAATTAGTTGCGATAATATTTTTAAACTAACCTCATTAGGAGGTTTAGGTATAAATAATCTACAATGGCAGAATAAAGCTCTTGGAGCCAAAATACTCTGGAGAAGAATTCAGGAACCTAATAGTAAATGGTCCTCAATCCTTTTAAATAAATATATTACTGATGTTTATCCAATACATATCTTTTGATCATGCTATCATGTCAAGGGCTCCTGACCATGGAACTTTATTATATAATC
Source organism: Chamaecyparis obtusa (assembly GCA_027943335.1). Taxonomy (NCBI): domain Eukaryota; kingdom Viridiplantae; phylum Streptophyta; class Pinopsida; order Cupressales; family Cupressaceae; genus Chamaecyparis; species Chamaecyparis obtusa. The sequence continues at coordinate 34,750 of BSBK01012833.1, forward strand.
TAAAGAACTTATTAATTGGAGTCTTACATGGGATATAGGGAGAGGAGATAAGTCTCTCTTTTGGGAAGACTCATGGGGAGGGTATACCTCCTTTATTAGCTTAGGATTTGCACAAAATACCATAGATATCTATAAAAACCTTTGGGGTAATAGAGTAGAGGATTATATCTTCCCTGAAGATAGTTCTGCATGGAAAATACTGGATAACATTCTAATTGATCTCCTAGAAAACTAAAAACTATATGATGTCTTGAATGAAAGAAATGTTTCTCAAAAAAATAGGGAAGGAAAACTCATATGGAATGGATCAAATGATGGGAACTATAAAGTTAAAAATGGATACAGAACAATAGCTAAAGATAAAAATATGGATGCCTTAGATATTCCTTTAAATCTATGTTTGAACAAAGTATGTCTGCCAAAGGCTGGGATGTTTCCATGGGAAGCTCTTCAAAAGAAGATTTTAATGAAAGATAAATTTAGAAAGCTAGGTTTTGAAGGACCCTCTAGGTGTCCCCTTTGTGAATTTCAAGAAGAATATGTTAATCATTTACTTCTAAATTACCCCTTTTTGCAAGAATGCTGGAACTGGTTGAGAAAATATTTAAATTGGAGTTCAACTATGCCCACAGACATTGTGGAATTTCTTAAAGCTCAAGCTAATCTAAATAAAAGTAGCTTATATAAGGATATATGGATAGTCTTACCTTCTATCCTAGTCTGGGAATTATGGAAAGAATGTCATAGGAGAACTTTTATTAATCAAAAACTAGATAATAGATCGTTAATTAATAAGATCGAAACATCTTTAGTTGAAATCATAAATAACAGACTTAGAAACCTTATTAGCCTAGAAAATTCCTTTTCTTTTTGGGATCATAATAATAGGAGACTCTGGTGAAATCTGGCAATCCCACCATTATATGGTAAAGGGGGTAATAAGACTAGGGATGATAGAATCGCTTGCAAATGGATTCCCCCCAAAAAAGGATGGTTCAAATTAAATTTTGATGGGGCTTCTAGAGGCAACCCAGGTATTGCATGGATTGGGAGTATTGCCCATGATTGGAAAGGAGAATCTATAATTAAATACAAAAAATCTATAAAACCTACAACGAACAACATGGCAAAATGTAAGGCTATCCTAGAAGGACTTAAATTATGTAAACAATTAGGTATTTCAAAAATAGAGATAGAAGGTGACTCATAAATCATTATAAATTCCATTAGAACTAAGAGAACACCTAATTGGAAATTAAACACAAAATTAGAAGACATTTTAGAAATCCTTAATACCATCGCACATTATGAAGTAAAACATATAAATAGAGAAAGGAATAAAGAAGTGGACTTACTGGTGAATATGGGTGCTGATGGCATAAACTTGAATAGTAATGAATCATAAGAACAATCCATACACAATATTAGTAGTATTAAGCTCAAACAATATTTTAGATGAAAATCCTTACTTGAACCTTTAACCATTATTAGGAATTATTTCAATATAATCTTATATTTAATTTCATAGCCTACCCCACAATTAGTATTTTTATAAATGGGTATGGATTACCCACTCATAATAAGTAGTATAGCCACCTATTAACTCAATCTTCACATGATAGATTAGAATAGATTAGCTTGATCACATGAGTAATTAATAAGTTATGGGAGCTCAGGATTAAATTTTGGCCTTGAAAATCCCTAGAATTTAGATAGTAGAGTACTTGATTAATATTTTCCATTAAGGGTAATAATACCATTAAGGCTAAACACAAGCTATCATAGAGGAATAAAGCACTCTTTAATGACTCATCTTTCTTTGAGTAGGTATTCATCCATCATTGATTTGACTAGAAAGGATTATCTTTCATTTGGGTAATTGTGTTACACATAGAGTATGATTTTACTTCATTAAGTCACTTACCCCCTCTCCTTTAAATCAGTCTCTCCTATAATTTTCTTGTGTTAGTTTTTATACTATATTGAGTGTGAGTAATCTATTCTAGCAATTGAGTTTGGGCTGCTAACCTTTGCCTTAAATGATAGTAGGGTGATGGCTTTTAGGGGGTTTATTAAGCCTGAGAGATGGAATCAAATGCTTAATCCTCTTGTTGATTTAGAGGGAAGGGCTTTAGAAAAAGGAATAGGAGACCATTACTTCAATAATGAATTTACATAGAAAACCAATGGTAGCATCATTGGTCAATTTATAGTCCTTTCTACATTTTCTGGGAAAGAAAAAGATGAGATCATCTAGGTAGTCTGGCTTATCTTCGAAGAAGTTTTACTTGGTGCCTAGAAAATATGGTATATTCCATCGACAACCAACTCACAATACCATATCCTAAGATAACCTTGAAATGGAGGTTAAAGATTTATTGAAAATGCCTAACTCTCAATGCAATTCTAATGATGACTTTTTAAAAATGAAAAGAATTTTGAGAAGCATTGGCCTGAGATGTCCAAAAATATAGACTTTCTATATAAAGCTCTCCTCCAAGAGGAGATGGAGGTCTGGTCGCACAACTATTGGTGGGATGAAGGTTTTGATATCCCCCTAGAACTAGATAATGAAGAAAAGACGAACCTGCATATCATGGCCCCTGAAGTTAAAAGGTGTACTCATCACTCCAAGAAGGCAGAAAATAGAAGAAGATTATATTGTGCTCTTGAGAAAGAAGGAAGGAATTTGGTATTGCCAAATGCTTCAGAAGGTAGAAAATTAGTAAAATATGATGAAATATCTGGTACTATTTTATAGTTGGTTTCATATTATAGTCAATATATAGAAATTTACAAGATACCTAGTAGATATAAAGTATCCATTATCAATACTTAGTAGGATTTTCAGATAGTACCCTTCGGATTTACTAATATCCAAGGCTTTTTGTAAAATGATAAAACATTAAAGTACCAAATGATATGTAAATATCTGTTAATGTATAAGCTTATACTATAAATTTCCTTCTTGAATTTTGAATGATTATTAATACAAGTTAAGGTTAGAATGATATTTTAATGTAATAAAATGGGGAAATTTTTATCTTGACCTTCAACTTCCCTCAAATCTGAACAAGCCTAGCACCTCAATCGTCAAGTAATAATAATTAGTGGATTATGGTAGTGGAAACACCCCCCTCCTATATTTATATAATATGGCCAAATAGATATGGATCAATCGTGCTCAAGGCTTCAAGCATAACTAGAGACAATATGGATACCCCAATTAAACTCACTTGTAGTAGGAGCCAAATGGCCTTTGGTGGCAAAATACTGACTAAAAATCTTAAGATGGTCATGTTAGATAATCACACGCTCATTCTAAGCGTCATCTATCATATTGTAGGACAAGAATTTCATATGGATAATGATAGATACAGAGTATGTACAGAAAAAACTTCAATGTTCATTGCAGTTACCCTCTGCTGGGGTACTGAGATACACAATATAAGGAGACTATGTTTCAAAATTGTTAAGCATAGATTTTTGGGTAATCTAGGTAAAACTTTACAAAGTATTAGAGAAGATTTCATGATTCCTAGACCCCCATTTTACAATATGCCTTCACTCAAAGGGAGTCATGTCCCTTCCAATCCAATAGTGGTCTACAAAAGATATTAATGCCTTTAAAGAAAGAGAACACATCATTAAGAGGAATATAGACTTCTTATTAATTTATATGCATAAAAAGAAATCATCGATGGAGAAGTGGTTTTATGATTATTGGCACAAAGATGAGGTAGGAGACATGGATATGAACTATTTCTCTAATTCAGAGATTGAAAATTTAGTTGAAATTTGGATGGAAGAAGGGGGAAATAGGAAGAAAAAGAAACAGAGTTTCTTTGACTCAGAAGAATTTGGTACATAAGCAAGTAACTAATTATGGAAAATAAATCTTCTATCATACAGACACATCCTTAGCTTTGTTTTTGCTAAAATTATAGTTAGGTAGTTACATCCTTATCGTCTTTTCTAAATGTTACTATTTCTCTAGATGTACATATATCTAAAGATTATGTTAAAGGATGATAAGAATTGATGATGAAATTTTTTCTTTTTGATATATTAGTAATACAGACAATATGAAGAATCTTTATACTATGAGGATTTCATAATCTGTGAAATTTTTTGTAATAGATCTTTGTTATTTGAAGATGTTTAGTATGAAGAAAAATATTTGTATAGTTCTCTTAGAGTTATAAATCAAAAAGGTATAATTTTTTTTCTGTATCCTCACACTAATTTAATTTTATCCTAAACTCAGATATTACATTGTAATTCTTGTAACTCATATCCCTTCACTTCTCCTCGATGATTAATTGGATGTGAACTTATAGATATATATGTATTAAGATAGCTTCATATATAGGGTTAAATATATATAGGTATATAGAGATATCTAGAAATATCTATATCTAATATCTATATATGTAC